>CM077547.1:29756660-29764160 GCA_039657385.1 Citrus x changshan-huyou
GAATCATCACGAATCCTGTGGATATGGAATAACTGACGCTTTTTCCGGATCATGGCGTGGAAAAAGCGGGTGTTGGAGTCGCCCTCGCGGACCCATCTAACACTAGACTGCTGGCGCATAAAGATCTCCTCACGGAGCAAAGCCTGCTGTAATCGAGCCCTAGCCTCAGAAAAGGAAGCTCTGTCATCAGCAGAACCAGAAATATCATACAATCTCTCCTTCTGAGCCACCTCCTCCTCCGCCTGCTGAACCTGAGAGAAGACGTTGCCAAATACATCTTTATTCCAAGCTTTCAAGCAGAGCTTTAACCGGACAAGCTTCTGCTGAAAGGCCCTCATCCCAGCACCGACCACCGGAGCATTCCAGGAGTGCCGCACAATATCAATGAGACCCGGGTGCTTGAGCCAAACATGGAGGAATTTAAATCGAGAAGGGCCTCTAATCGTATCTCGATCCCAAGACAGGAGAAGGGGGGAATGATCGGAGGCAGTGCGGTTCAGATGCGAAACCCGAAAAACGGAGAAAAAACCTGACCAACGGGCATTGCAAACAACTCTATCAAGCCGCCGCCAGGTGTGCCCATTAGTCCAAGTAAACGGACTACCAACAAAGCCCGCATCCTCTAAACCACAATCAAGCAATGTTAAATTAAAAGCATCAATGGCCCCCTGAGGCTGTGGATGACCGCCAGAAATCTCTGATACAGCCTGAACAACATTGAAATCACCTCCGACAATCCACGGGAGATCGTGGCTATCGGCAAAAGACTCAAGAGCAGCCCATAAATCCTCTCGCACATCCATAAAACAACTAGCATAAACATAAGATACTAATACAGGATCGGGAAAGAGAGAGTGACTAACCCGGCAATGAATAACTTGCCCCATGTCGTGAAGCAGCTCCACCGAGAAAGGAGCCGACCAAAAAATCCAAATCTTCCCAGACTGAGAAGAAAGACCATGCTCCATCCCGAGCTGCACCCTGACAGCCTCGAGACGATCCGCCGAAATAAACGGCTCCAAAATGCAAATCAAAGACAAGCGATGCATACGAATCAATTTCCGCAATCTGCGGATGGCGGGGGTTTTGCCAATCCCCCGAATGTTCCAAATAAGGGAACTAATCATCAGGAGTGGGGGAACGATGCCGCATCCGCCTCTGATGACTACGGAGTCGGCGACTCGTCACGAGGGAGAAATCCCGAGAAGAGCTCGCAACCCGCTCACTATCAAATCTCTCAATAACTGCATCTGGGGCTGGCGGTGGATGAATCTCCTCAGAATCAGTGAGAATAATCTTCTTCCAATGATAATTTAATTAAAATATGACGATTATCAAGCAAAGAGATTTGGGAATTTCCTTTTAAACCGAGGGAAATAAAAAATTTCCTAATAATATCCATGGAGGGGCGGCCAAAGGAAAACTTACCAACGAGCGCCAGTTTGAACGGCTCGGCCATAACTGCAATTTCCTCGGTTGTGAAAATGACCGCTGGTTCCCCCCGCATGAGAGAAGCCGGCTTGAACGGAATTGTTGAATCCTTTGGCCCCGAAACAACGTCCGAGAAGGATTTCTGTGGATGAGGAGGAGCATCGGGATTTAAAATTGAGGCGGGGTTAATAATGGAGGGTGTTGTTGGTGTGGATGTTCCACCGGAACCAAGCCGCGGCCGAGAGGGAGAACGCGCCCAAGGCAAGACTCGCGGCAAGTCCAAGGCCCTATCCGTGGATGCGTTGGAGCCTCGTGTAGGCACTCTCGAAATAGCATTGTCCGCCACTCAAGATAGCCTCGTGGGATTGGAAGAAAGAGTGGATGGTCTCGAGGGAGAATACGCCGAGTTCACGGTGGCCACAAAAGCTCTCATCCATGAGCAAGCAAACATTCTCCGAGGTGAGTTTCGTTCTTTCCATGATGAGTTGCTCAAACTTCGTAGTTTTGTTCAGGACGAACTAAGTGCTGTCCGTGCGGAAGTGGATGAAGTCCGCTCGGATTGGGCATGGCACAAGTGCACACTCTCCACAAGTCCAGCTTCCGCAAACTCGAGTGATGCGCGCCGCATTGACGTGCCAAAGCCCGACACCTACGATGGCACACGCAATGCCACCATCGTGGACAATTTCCTCTTTGGGCTGGATCAATACTTCGATGCCATGGGTGTCCGAGATGAGGCATCGAAAGTGGGCACTGCACCTACCTATCTTAGAGGCGCTGCACAACTATGGTGGCGTCGCAAGCATGGCGAGATGGGCAAGGGCATTTGCACCATCGACACTTGGGCCGACTTCAAGCAAGAACTCCGAAAGCAGTTCGCCCCAAGCAATGCGGAGAAAGAAGCGCGAGTGCGCTTACGTCGCCTCAAGCAATCGGGTAGCATTCGGGACTACATCAACGAGTTCACTACCCTCATGTTGGAGATAAGCGACATGTCCGACAAGGATTCACTCTTCTACTTCCAAGATGGCCTCAAGGATTGGGCCAAGACCGAGCTTGATAGGCGTGGTGTTCAAACACTTGACGACGCCATCGCCGTTGCAGAATCGCTCACCGAATACTCTACCCAATCCAAGGACAAAAAGGCCAACCAAGGCAAAGGTGGGGGAGAGAGTCGCAAGGACAAGGGCAACAACCGCAAAGATTGGGGGCAGAAAAAGCCGCCTAGCAACAAGAGTTGGCAAGGTAAATCGGAGGGCAAGAAGGAGGCGCCAAAGCCGCGAAGCCCATGCTTCATATGCAACGGTCCTCATTGGGTACGCGACTGTCCGGAGAAGAGGTCACTTAACGCTCTTGCTGCCCAACTCAAGAGCAACCCCACAATGTCCACGGAGGAACCCCAACTCAGCATGGGTTCTCTCCAACGCCTCGGCGCACTCAACCGCCAACAGCCCGCACTAGTCAAGAAAGGGCTCATGTATGTTAGCGCAAAGATAAACGGCCAGTCCGTTCGCGCACTGCTAGACACGGGAGCAACACACAATTTCGTGTCTGTAGATGAGGCCAAGCGTTTAGGCCTCAAGGCCACCAAGGAAGGAGGCACAATGAAGGCAGTAAACTCACCCGCCAAGCCAATTGCGGGAATTGCACAAGGCGTGCACATCACACTTGGTACGTGGAGCGGAAAGCTTGATTTCTCCATTGTGCCCATGGATGACTTCAAGATGGTCCTCGGCATGGAATTCTTCGACCAAGTCCATGCCTTCCCACTGCCCGCTACAAACTCCCTAAGTATCCTCGACGGGAGTAAGGCATGCATGGTTCCCACGGAACGAGGCAAGTCCGAAGAGAAGACACTCTCCGCCATGCAATTCAAGAAGGCTTTCAAGAAGGACCCAAGCTTCTTAGTCTCCATTCGGGAACTAAATGAGGAAGGAAATAGCAGAACTTCGCCAAGCCAAGTCCCTCCGCAAATTCAAGCCGTCCTCAATAAGTACAAGGACGTGATGCCTCCAGAACTTCCGAAGAAGCTCCCACCTCTGCAAGAGGTGGATCATGCGATCGAGCTGGAACAAGGCGCGAAGCCACCAGCCTTGGCGCCCTACCGCATGGCGCCACCCGAATTAGAGGAGTTGCGGAGACAACTCAAAGACTTGCTGGACGCAGGCTATATTCGCCCCTCAAAGGCCCCATTCGGTGCACCGGTCCTCTTCCAAAAGAAAAAGGATGGATCGCTGCGGATGTGCATCGACTATAGAGCGCTCAACAAGATCACCATCAAGAACAAGTATCCGATTCCCTTGATTGCGGACTTGTTTGACCAGCTTGGCAAAGCGCGGTACTTCACCAAACTTGACTTGCGCTCCGGGTACTACCAAGTGCGCATCGCCAAGGGAGACGAACCGAAGACAGCGTGCACAACAAGGTACGGGTCTTTCGAATTCCTTGTGATGCCTTTTGGCCTTACTAATGCACCCGCCACATTTTGCACACTCATGAACAAGGTACTCCAACCATTCCTCGACCGCTTCGTGGTCGTGTACTTGGACGACATTGTGGTGTATAGCACCACACTCGAGGATCATGCCCAACACTTGCAACAAGTCCTCCAAGTACTTCGAGACAATGAGCTCTTCCTCAAACTAGAGAAGTGCTCGTTTGCCCAACAAGAGGTGGAGTTCCTTGGCCACAAGATTGCGGGCGGGAAGATCATGATGGAGAATGACAAAGTAAAGGCCATCCTCGATTGGGAGCCTCCCTCGAAAGTACCCGAACTTCGCTCATTCTTTGGACTGGTGAATTACTACCGCCGTTTCATCAAGGGCTATTCAGCTAAGGCTGCACCCTTGACGGATATGCTCAAGAAAAACAGAACATGGCATTGGTCCGAAGAGTGCCAACGTGCCTTCGAGGAGTTGAAGAAGGCAATTTCGGAGGAACCAGTCCTCGCTCTTCCGGACCACACCAAGCCCTTCGAAGTTCAAACGGATGCCTCGGATTTCGCCATAGGTGGAGTCCTTATGCAAGAAGGCCACCCAATAGCGTTCGAGAGTCGAAAGCTAAATGACACGGAACGCCGCTACACGGTGCAAGAGAAGGAGATGACCGCAATCATACATTGCTTGCGGGTGTGGCGACATTACTTGCTTGGCTCGCACTTCACGATTATGACGGATAACGTGGCGACAAGCTACTTTCAAACTCAGAAGAAGTTGAGTCCGAAGCAAGCACGGTGGCAAGATTTCCTTGCGGAATTCGACTATCGGCTAGAGTACAAACCGGGGAAAGCCAATGTTGTTGCGGACGCTCTAAGCCGCAAGGCGGAATTGGCAACACTTAGCATGAGCCAACCGAAGTCTGACCTTGTCTCACGCATCAAGGAAGGCCTCCAACAAGACAAGGCGGTTTTGGCAAGAGGAAGGCATCCTCCTCACCAAGGGAGATCGGCTGTTTGTGCCAAGGTGGGGAAATTTACGGAAGGAAGTAATCAAGGAGTGCCACGACTCCAAGTGGGCTGGTCACCCAGGAATTGAGCGCACCACCGCACTAGTCCAAGCCTCGTATTTTTGGCCGCACATGAGGGACGACATCGAGGCATATGTGCGAACTTGTCTTGTGTGCCAACAAGATAAAGTGGATCATCAACTTCCAGCGGGATTGTTGGAGCCGCTACCACTAGCAACAAGGCCATGGGTTTAGGGTTTAGGGTTTAGGGTTTAGGGTTTAGGGTTTTAGGGGTTTAGGGTTTAGGGTTTAGGGTTTAGGGTTTAGGGGTTAGGGGTTAGGGTTTAGGGATTAGGGATTAGGGATTAGGGTTTAGGGTTTGGGGTTTGGGGTTTGGGGTTTGGGGTTTGGGGTTTGGGGTTTGGGGTTTGGGGTTTGGGGTTTGGGGTTTGGGGTTTGGGGTTTGGGGTTTGGGTTTAGGGGTTTAGGGGTTTAGGGGTTTAGGGGTTTAGGGGTTTAGGGGTTTAGGGTTTAGGGTTTAGGGTTTAGGGTTTAGGGTTTAGGGTTTAGGGTTTAGGGTTTAGGGTTTTTAGGGTTTTTAGGGTTTTTAGGGTTTAGGGTTTAGGGTTTAGGGTTTAGGGTTTAGGGTTTAGGGTTTAGGGTTTAGGGTTTAGGGTTTAGGGTTTAGGGTTTAGGGTTTTTTTTTTTTTTTATTAAAAACCACCCGGAGGTGGGGGGTTAGGCGGGACCCCTACCAGTAGATAAAACAAAAAAGAAAAATACAAATACTGGAGGGGGGCATGAACCAAACCTCCAGAGCAAAATGAAAACAAAAAAGCAAAAAACAAAGTACAATGAAAATATAAAATCAATATCGGCGGCGTCTGCGGTTCATCTTGAAGCCTTTCCGAGGAGTGACTTCAGTAAAACCCTCCGTAGAAGTGAGAATTCTTTGCCCGCCCAATTTCTCGATAACTGTCTCTTCCATAATCTCTGAGTCTGAAATGCCGATACGGACATCTCCACAAATGTCATCACTCGAGTTGCTGTAATCCTCGATCCGATAGCTCGTTCCAATTCTATCTTTTGATGTGTTGGGGGCAGGAGATACCTCAGGGACATCAGTGGATTCGGTATTGAGAGTGCATATCGGCGCAGCATCATGTGGAGCACATTGGATTGCCCAGACATCTGTTGTCGGAATATCTGGAAAAGTATCACAAGAACTGACAGTCTGCCAAGATGAGCTGCGGTAAAATCGCCCTTGGTGGCGATAAGGATCCCAAGCAGGGGTCGCACGATAAATAAGGTCACCGGCTGTAATTCCCACACGAGCGGCATGATCACCGCTTAGTGGCACAAGGGCTGCAAGTGGTGTAGGTGTAGTGATCGTAGAATCAGCACCAGCAACAACAGGAACGAGGACACTGCACGTGGGCTCAGGAGAGGCACACACAACTGAAGACTGGGTGACTATGGCCGGAGAAGGTATGGCCGCAACAACGGGAGGATCAGAAATGATAACTGGTGTCACTTCAGTAGTATTAACGGCATTTGGTGCTTCACTGGTTTCTACACTGGTGGTAGGAACATCCTGAACAACTAGAGAAGAAACTGTGGAATTGTTCTGAGCATTATGAGTTGCCGCTTCATGTGTTACCGCGCTCTGATTTCTGTTATCGGCTTTCTGCACGTACTGAGTCCTCACAGGAGCCTTTGTCTTGGTACCCTCGCCATCCGGAACAACAGTTTGCTGAACTGGGTTGGCACGGTCTGTTTTCCGCAACTCAGGGTTGTTGATGTAGCATGTATCATCAGAGTGGCCCACGTGCTTGCAGGCAGCACAATACCGAGGCACTTTTTCAAAGATGATATACTGCCAAAACCCAGTGTCTTTCTCCCCGATCCATAACCGCTTCAAGAAAGGCCTCGAAATGTCATACTCAATGAGAACTCTAGCAACAGTAGGCCTGCTGACGGCGGCGGTGGCATGATCGATCCGAAGCGGTTTCCCAATGGCAGCAACAATCGAATACAGAGCCTCTTTGCATCTCATGTAGTGGACAGGTAAAAACGGCAAAGAGACCCATACCGGAACAATCGGCGACTCTTCCGAACTGTGGAAAGTTGTGGACCATTTGAACACCCTCATAGCTCGGCCATCAATAAACCAAGATTGGCGGAGCCAAATTCTCGTATAGTCCTCTTCCAGGTGCAGGTGGATGAGGATGTGCCGAGGATCCAATAATGAAATGTCAACATTTCCTTTCAAACCAAGAGCCACAAAGAATTTGCGGATAACATCCAAAGGAGGGCGGCCAAAAGAAAACTTACCAACCAAAGCGAGCTTGAACGGCGCGGCCATGATGTTAAGTTCTTCCTCGGTGAAAAATATGGCCGACTCGCCTCTATGGGTGGAGGATTGCCTGAAGGCAATGGCCGGAGCAGCTCTTTGAGACCCAGCAGCGGCATCCACAAACGATTTGCAGGGTTGAGCAGTAGGCGGTTTTGCCGCCATTTGTGCAAACGATGGAAGCGGCGGAAACTCCAATGAAGTAGCCGGATGGCTACCGGCCATGGCCAGAGAAGCCATTCGGGCCGAGCTGCGCGACGGGAAATCCCGGG
>CM077547.1:29769160-29777784 GCA_039657385.1 Citrus x changshan-huyou
TAGGGTTTAGGGTTTAGGGTTTAGGGTTTAGGGTTTAGGGTTTAGGGTTTAGGGTTTAGGGTTTAGGGTTTAGGGTTTAGGGTTTAGGGTTTAGGGTTTAGGGTTTAGGGTTTAGGGTTTAGGGTTTAGGGTTTAGGGTTTAGGGTTTAGGGTTTAGGGTTTAGGGTTTAGGGTTTAGGGTTTAGGGTTTAGGGTTTAGGGTTTAGGGTTTAGGGTTTAGGGTTTAGGGTTTAGGGTTTAGGGTTTAGGGTTTAGGGTTTAGGGTTTAGGGTTTAGGGTTTAGGGTTTAGGGTTTAGGGTTTAGGGTTTAGGGTTTAGGGTTTAGGGTTTAGGGTTTAGGGTTTAGGGTTTAGGGTTTAGGGTTTAGGGTTTAGGGTTTAGGGTTTAGGGTTTAGGGTTTAGGGTTTAGGGTTTAGGGTTTAGGGTTTAGGGTTTAGGGTTTAGGGTTTAGGGTTTAGGGTTTAGGGTTTAGGGTTTAGGGTTTAGGGTTTAGGGTTTAGGGTTTAGGGTTTAGGGTTTAGGGTTTAGGGTTTAGGGTTTAGGGTTTAGGGTTTAGGGTTTAGGGTTTAGGGTTTAGGGTTTAGGGTTTAGGGTTTAGGGTTTAGGGTTTAGGGTTTAGGGTTTAGGGTTTAGGGTTTAGGGTTTAGGGTTTAGGGTTTAGGGTTTAGGGTTTAGGGTTTAGGGTTTAGGGTTTAGGGTTTAGGGTTTAGGGTTTAGGGTTTAGGGTTTAGGGTTTAGGGTTTAGGGTTTAGGGTTTAGGGTTTAGGGTTTAGGGTTTAGGGTTTAGGGTTTAGGGTTTAGGGTTTAGGGTTTAGGGTTTAGGGTTTAGGGTTTAGGGTTTAGGGTTTAGGGTTTAGGGTTTAGGGTTTAGGGTTTAGGGTTTAGGGTTTAGGGTTTAGGGTTTAGGGTTTAGGGTTTAGGGTTTAGGGTTTAGGGTTTAGGGTTTAGGGTTTAGGGTTTAGGGTTTAGGGTTTAGGGTTTAGGGTTTAGGGTTTAGGGTTTAGGGTTTAGGGTTTAGGGTTTAGGGTTTAGGGTTTAGGGTTTAGGGTTTAGGGTTTAGGGTTTAGGGTTTAGGGTTTAGGGTTTAGGGTTTAGGGTTTAGGGTTTAGGGTTTAGGGTTTAGGGTTTAGGGTTTAGGGTTTAGGGTTTAGGGTTTAGGGTTTAGGGTTTAGGGTTTAGGGTTTAGGGTTTAGGGTTTAGGGTTTAGGGTTTAGGGTTTAGGGTTTAGGGTTTAGGGTTTAGGGTTTAGGGTTTAGGGTTTAGGGTTTAGGGTTTAGGGTTTAGGGTTTAGGGTTTAGGGTTTAGGGTTTAGGGTTTAGGGTTTAGGGTTTAGGGTTTAGGGTTTAGGGTTTAGGGTTTAGGGTTTAGGGTTTAGGGTTTAGGGTTTAGGGTTTAGGGTTTAGGGTTTAGGGTTTAGGGTTTAGGGTTTAGGGTTTAGGGTTTAGGGTTTAGGGTTTAGGGTTTAGGGTTTAGGGTTTAGGGTTTAGGGTTTAGGGTTTAGGGTTTAGGGTTTAGGGTTTAGGGTTTAGGGTTTAGGGTTTAGGGTTTAGGGTTTAGGGTTTAGGGTTTAGGGTTTAGGGTTTAGGGTTTAGGGTTTAGGGTTTAGGGTTTAGGGTTTAGGGTTTAGGGTTTAGGGTTTAGGGTTTAGGGTTTAGGGTTTAGGGTTTAGGGTTTAGGGTTTAGGGTTTAGGGTTTAGGGTTTAGGGTTTAGGGTTTAGGGTTTAGGGTTTAGGGTTTAGGGTTTAGGGTTTAGGGTTTAGGGTTTAGGGTTTAGGGTTTAGGGTTTAGGGTTTAGGGTTTAGGGTTTAGGGTTTAGGGTTTAGGGTTTAGGGTTTAGGGTTTAGGGTTTAGGGTTTAGGGTTTAGGGTTTAGGGTTTAGGGTTTAGGGTTTAGGGTTTAGGGTTTAGGGTTTAGGGTTTAGGGTTTAGGGTTTAGGGTTTAGGGTTTAGGGTTTAGGGTTTAGGGTTTAGGGTTTAGGGTTTAGGGTTTAGGGTTTAGGGTTTAGGGTTTAGGGTTTAGGGTTTAGGGTTTAGGGTTTAGGGTTTAGGGTTTAGGGTTTAGGGTTTAGGGTTTAGGGTTTAGGGTTTAGGGTTTAGGGTTTAGGGTTTAGGGTTTAGGGTTTAGGGTTTAGGGTTTAGGGTTTAGGGTTTAGGGTTTAGGGTTTAGGGTTTAGGGTTTAGGGTTTAGGGTTTAGGGTTTAGGGTTTAGGGTTTAGGGTTTAGGGTTTAGGGTTTAGGGTTTAGGGTTTAGGGTTTAGGGTTTAGGGTTTAGGGTTTAGGGTTTAGGGTTTAGGGTTTAGGGTTTAGGGTTTAGGGTTTAGGGTTTAGGGTTTAGGGTTTAGGGTTTAGGGTTTAGGGTTTAGGGTTTAGGGTTTAGGGTTTAGGGTTTAGGGTTTAGGGTTTAGGGTTTAGGGTTTAGGGTTTAGGGTTTAGGGTTTAGGGTTTAGGGTTTAGGGTTTAGGGTTTAGGGTTTAGGGTTTAGGGTTTAGGGTTTAGGGTTTAGGGTTTAGGGTTTAGGGTTTAGGGTTTAGGGTTTAGGGTTTAGGGTTTAGGGTTTAGGGTTTAGGGTTTAGGGTTTAGGGTTTAGGGTTTAGGGTTTAGGGTTTAGGGTTTAGGGTTTAGGGTTTAGGGTTTAGGGTTTAGGGTTTAGGGTTTAGGGTTTAGGGTTTAGGGTTTAGGGTTTAGGGTTTAGGGTTTAGGGTTTAGGGTTTAGGGTTTAGGGTTTAGGGTTTAGGGTTTAGGGTTTAGGGTTTAGGGTTTAGGGTTTAGGGTTTAGGGTTTAGGGTTTAGGGTTTAGGGTTTAGGGTTTAGGGTTTAGGGTTTAGGGTTTAGGGTTTAGGGTTTAGGGTTTAGGGTTTAGGGTTTAGGGTTTAGGGTTTAGGGTTTAGGGTTTAGGGTTTAGGGTTTAGGGTTTAGGGTTTAGGGTTTAGGGTTTAGGGTTTAGGGTTTAGGGTTTAGGGTTTAGGGTTTAGGGTTTAGGGTTTAGGGTTTAGGGTTTAGGGTTTAGGGTTTAGGGTTTAGGGTTTAGGGTTTAGGGTTTAGGGTTTAGGGTTTAGGGTTTAGGGTTTAGGGTTTAGGGTTTAGGGTTTAGGGTTTAGGGTTTAGGGTTTAGGGTTTAGGGTTTAGGGTTTAGGGTTTAGGGTTTAGGGTTTAGGGTTTAGGGTTTAGGGTTTAGGGTTTAGGGTTTAGGGTTTAGGGTTTAGGGTTTAGGGTTTAGGGTTTAGGGTTTAGGGTTTAGGGTTTAGGGTTTAGGGTTTAGGGTTTAGGGTTTAGGGTTTAGGGTTTAGGGTTTAGGGTTTAGGGTTTAGGGTTTAGGGTTTAGGGTTTAGGGTTTAGGGTTTAGGGTTTAGGGTTTAGGGTTTAGGGTTTAGGGTTTAGGGTTTAGGGTTTAGGGTTTAGGGTTTAGGGTTTAGGGTTTAGGGTTTAGGGTTTAGGGTTTAGGGTTTAGGGTTTAGGGTTTAGGGTTTAGGGTTTAGGGTTTAGGGTTTAGGGTTTAGGGTTTAGGGTTTAGGGTTTAGGGTTTAGGGTTTAGGGTTTAGGGTTTAGGGTTTAGGGTTTAGGGTTTAGGGTTTAGGGTTTAGGGTTTAGGGTTTAGGGTTTAGGGTTTAGGGTTTAGGGTTTAGGGTTTAGGGTTTAGGGTTTAGGGTTTAGGGTTTAGGGTTTAGGGTTTAGGGTTTAGGGTTTAGGGTTTAGGGTTTAGGGTTTAGGGTTTAGGGTTTAGGGTTTAGGGTTTAGGGTTTAGGGTTTAGGGTTTAGGGTTTAGGGTTTAGGGTTTAGGGTTTAGGGTTTAGGGTTTAGGGTTTAGGGTTTAGGGTTTAGGGTTTAGGGTTTAGGGTTTAGGGTTTAGGGTTTAGGGTTTAGGGTTTAGGGTTTAGGGTTTAGGGTTTAGGGTTTAGGGTTTAGGGTTTAGGGTTTAGGGTTTAGGGTTTAGGGTTTAGGGTTTAGGGTTTAGGGTTTAGGGTTTAGGGTTTAGGGTTTAGGGTTTAGGGTTTAGGGTTTAGGGTTTAGGGTTTAGGGTTTAGGGTTTAGGGTTTAGGGTTTAGGGTTTAGGGTTTAGGGTTTAGGGTTTAGGGTTTAGGGTTTAGGGTTTAGGGTTTAGGGTTTAGGGTTTAGGGTTTAGGGTTTAGGGTTTAGGGTTTAGGGTTTAGGGTTTAGGGTTTAGGGTTTAGGGTTTAGGGTTTAGGGTTTAGGGTTTAGGGTTTAGGGTTTAGGGTTTAGGGTTTAGGGTTTAGGGTTTAGGGTTTAGGGTTTAGGGTTTAGGGTTTAGGGTTTAGGGTTTAGGGTTTAGGGTTTAGGGTTTAGGGTTTAGGGTTTAGGGTTTAGGGTTTAGGGTTTAGGGTTTAGGGTTTAGGGTTTAGGGTTTAGGGTTTAGGGTTTAGGGTTTAGGGTTTAGGGTTTAGGGTTTAGGGTTTAGGGTTTAGGGTTTAGGGTTTAGGGTTTAGGGTTTAGGGTTTAGGGTTTAGGGTTTAGGGTTTAGGGTTTAGGGTTTAGGGTTTAGGGTTTAGGGTTTAGGGTTTAGGGTTTAGGGTTTAGGGTTTAGGGTTTAGGGTTTAGGGTTTAGGGTTTAGGGTTTAGGGTTTAGGGTTTAGGGTTTAGGGTTTAGGGTTTAGGGTTTAGGGTTTAGGGTTTAGGGTTTAGGGTTTAGGGTTTAGGGTTTAGGGTTTAGGGTTTAGGGTTTAGGGTTTAGGGTTTAGGGTTTAGGGTTTAGGGTTTAGGGTTTAGGGTTTAGGGTTTAGGGTTTAGGGTTTAGGGTTTAGGGTTTAGGGTTTAGGGTTTAGGGTTTAGGGTTTAGGGTTTAGGGTTTAGGGTTTAGGGTTTAGGGTTTAGGGTTTAGGGTTTAGGGTTTAGGGTTTAGGGTTTAGGGTTTAGGGTTTAGGGTTTAGGGTTTAGGGTTTAGGGTTTAGGGTTTAGGGTTTAGGGTTTAGGGTTTAGGGTTTAGGGTTTAGGGTTTAGGGTTTAGGGTTTAGGGTTTAGGGTTTAGGGTTTAGGGTTTAGGGTTTAGGGTTTAGGGTTTAGGGTTTAGGGTTTAGGGTTTAGGGTTTAGGGTTTAGGGTTTAGGGTTTAGGGTTTAGGGTTTAGGGTTTAGGGTTTAGGGTTTAGGGTTTAGGGTTTAGGGTTTAGGGTTTAGGGTTTAGGGTTTAGGGTTTAGGGTTTAGGGTTTAGGGTTTAGGGTTTAGGGTTTAGGGTTTAGGGTTTAGGGTTTAGGGTTTAGGGTTTAGGGTTTAGGGTTTAGGGTTTAGGGTTTAGGGTTTAGGGTTTAGGGTTTAGGGTTTAGGGTTTAGGGTTTAGGGTTTAGGGTTTAGGGTTTAGGGTTTAGGGTTTAGGGTTTAGGGTTTAGGGTTTAGGGTTTAGGGTTTAGGGTTTAGGGTTTAGGGTTTAGGGTTTAGGGTTTAGGGTTTAGGGTTTAGGGTTTAGGGTTTAGGGTTTAGGGTTTAGGGTTTAGGGTTTAGGGTTTAGGGTTTAGGGTTTAGGGTTTAGGGTTTAGGGTTTAGGGTTTAGGGTTTAGGGTTTAGGGTTTAGGGTTTAGGGTTTAGGGTTTAGGGTTTAGGGTTTAGGGTTTAGGGTTTAGGGTTTAGGGTTTAGGGTTTAGGGTTTAGGGTTTAGGGTTTAGGGTTTAGGGTTTAGGGTTTAGGGTTTAGGGTTTAGGGTTTAGGGTTTAGGGTTTAGGGTTTAGGGTTTAGGGTTTAGGGTTTAGGGTTTAGGGTTTAGGGTTTAGGGTTTAGGGTTTAGGGTTTAGGGTTTAGGGTTTAGGGTTTAGGGTTTAGGGTTTAGGGTTTAGGGTTTAGGGTTTAGGGTTTAGGGTTTAGGGTTTAGGGTTTAGGGTTTAGGGTTTAGGGTTTAGGGTTTAGGGTTTAGGGTTTAGGGTTTAGGGTTTAGGGTTTAGGGTTTAGGGTTTAGGGTTTAGGGTTTAGGGTTTAGGGTTTAGGGTTTAGGGTTTAGGGTTTAGGGTTTAGGGTTTAGGGTTTAGGGTTTAGGGTTTAGGGTTTAGGGTTTAGGGTTTAGGGTTTAGGGTTTAGGGTTTAGGGTTTAGGGTTTAGGGTTTAGGGTTTAGGGTTTAGGGTTTAGGGTTTAGGGTTTAGGGTTTAGGGTTTAGGGTTTAGGGTTTAGGGTTTAGGGTTTAGGGTTTAGGGTTTAGGGTTTAGGGTTTAGGGTTTAGGGTTTAGGGTTTAGGGTTTAGGGTTTAGGGTTTAGGGTTTAGGGTTTAGGGTTTAGGGTTTAGGGTTTAGGGTTTAGGGTTTAGGGTTTAGGGTTTAGGGTTTAGGGTTTAGGGTTTAGGGTTTAGGGTTTAGGGTTTAGGGTTTAGGGTTTAGGGTTTAGGGTTTAGGGTTTAGGGTTTAGGGTTTAGGGTTTAGGGTTTAGGGTTTAGGGTTTAGGGTTTAGGGTTTAGGGTTTAGGGTTTAGGGTTTAGGGTTTAGGGTTTAGGGTTTAGGGTTTAGGGTTTAGGGTTTAGGGTTTAGGGTTTAGGGTTTAGGGTTTAGGGTTTAGGGTTTAGGGTTTAGGGTTTAGGGTTTAGGGTTTAGGGTTTAGGGTTTAGGGTTTAGGGTTTAGGGTTTAGGGTTTAGGGTTTAGGGTTTAGGGTTTAGGGTTTAGGGTTTAGGGTTTAGGGTTTAGGGTTTAGGGTTTAGGGTTTAGGGTTTAGGGTTTAGGGTTTAGGGTTTAGGGTTTAGGGTTTAGGGTTTAGGGTTTAGGGTTTAGGGTTTAGGGTTTAGGGTTTAGGGTTTAGGGTTTAGGGTTTAGGGTTTAGGGTTTAGGGTTTAGGGTTTAGGGTTTAGGGTTTAGGGTTTAGGGTTTAGGGTTTAGGGTTTAGGGTTTAGGGTTTAGGGTTTAGGGTTTAGGGTTTAGGGTTTAGGGTTTAGGGTTTAGGGTTTAGGGTTTAGGGTTTAGGGTTTAGGGTTTAGGGTTTAGGGTTTAGGGTTTAGGGTTTAGGGTTTAGGGTTTAGGGTTTAGGGTTTAGGGTTTAGGGTTTAGGGTTTAGGGTTTAGGGTTTAGGGTTTAGGGTTTAGGGTTTAGGGTTTAGGGTTTAGGGTTTAGGGTTTAGGGTTTAGGGTTTAGGGTTTAGGGTTTAGGGTTTAGGGTTTAGGGTTTAGGGTTTAGGGTTTAGGGTTTAGGGTTTAGGGTTTAGGGTTTAGGGTTTAGGGTTTAGGGTTTAGGGTTTAGGGTTTAGGGTTTAGGGTTTAGGGTTTAGGGTTTAGGGTTTAGGGTTTAGGGTTTAGGGTTTAGGGTTTAGGGTTTAGGGTTTAGGGTTTAGGGTTTAGGGTTTAGGGTTTAGGGTTTAGGGTTTAGGGTTTAGGGTTTAGGGTTTAGGGTTTAGGGTTTAGGGTTTAGGGTTTAGGGTTTAGGGTTTAGGGTTTAGGGTTTAGGGTTTAGGGTTTAGGGTTTAGGGTTTAGGGTTTAGGGTTTAGGGTTTAGGGTTTAGGGTTTAGGGTTTAGGGTTTAGGGTTTAGGGTTTAGGGTTTAGGGTTTAGGGTTTAGGGTTTAGGGTTTAGGGTTTAGGGTTTAGGGTTTAGGGTTTAGGGTTTAGGGTTTAGGGTTTAGGGTTTAGGGTTTAGGGTTTAGGGTTTAGGGTTTAGGGTTTAGGGTTTAGGGTTTAGGGTTTAGGGTTTAGGGTTTAGGGTTTAGGGTTTAGGGTTTAGGGTTTAGGGTTTAGGGTTTAGGGTTTAGGGTTTAGGGTTTAGGGTTTAGGGTTTAGGGTTTAGGGTTTAGGGTTTAGGGTTTAGGGTTTAGGGTTTAGGGTTTAGGGTTTAGGGTTTAGGGTTTAGGGTTTAGGGTTTAGGGTTTAGGGTTTAGGGTTTAGGGTTTAGGGTTTAGGGTTTAGGGTTTAGGGTTTAGGGTTTAGGGTTTAGGGTTTAGGGTTTAGGGTTTAGGGTTTAGGGTTTAGGGTTTAGGGTTTAGGGTTTAGGGTTTAGGGTTTAGGGTTTAGGGTTTAGGGTTTAGGGTTTAGGGTTTAGGGTTTAGGGTTTAGGGTTTAGGGTTTAGGGTTTAGGGTTTAGGGTTTAGGGTTTAGGGTTTAGGGTTTAGGGTTTAGGGTTTAGGGTTTAGGGTTTAGGGTTTAGGGTTTAGGGTTTAGGGTTTAGGGTTTAGGGTTTAGGGTTTAGGGTTTAGGGTTTAGGGTTTAGGGTTTAGGGTTTAGGGTTTAGGGTTTAGGGTTTAGGGTTTAGGGTTTAGGGTTTAGGGTTTAGGGTTTAGGGTTTAGGGTTTAGGGTTTAGGGTTTAGGGTTTAGGGTTTAGGGTTTAGGGTTTAGGGTTTAGGGTTTAGGGTTTAGGGTTTAGGGTTTAGGGTTTAGGGTTTAGGGTTTAGGGTTTAGAGGTTTAGGGTTTAGGGTTTAGGGTTTAGGGTTTAGGGTTTAGGGTTTAGGGTTTAGGGTTTAGGGTTTAGGGTTTAGGGTTTAGGGTTTAGGGTTTAGGGTTTAGGGTTTAGGGTTTAGGGTTTAGGGTTTAGGGTTTAGGGTTTAGGGTTTAGGGTTTAGGGTTTAGGGTTTAGGGTTTAGGGTTTAGGGTTTAGGGTTTAGGGTTTAGGGTTTAGGGTTTAGGGTTTAGGGTTTAGGGTTTAGGGTTTAGGGTTTAGGGTTTAGGGTTTAGGGTTTAGGGTTTAGGGTTTAGGGTTTAGGGTTTAGGGTTTAGGGT